>BSBK01000261.1:2472500-2479342 GCA_027943335.1 Chamaecyparis obtusa
TACATAGCACACTACGGGCACTGAAGCAGCTCATGGAGATGTGCATTAGGAGCCTACAAAGCCATGGACTCCCACTGTTACGGTAAGGGTAAACAATTCATTTTTTACATTATATTTAAATTTTATTGTTTGTATTTTTAGTAGAATTTCCTTATAATAATTTCCCACTTATGTCTTTTTATGTGTTACATTTATGTTCAGTTGATGACAGAGGAGGAGATGGTATAGGTGGAGGGGTTCATGCTTTCGGCCATATCATTTGGTCCTGACACTTCCACGGTACATATGTTTTAATGTACTCATTGGTTTCCTTTTAATTTATGATAATAGTATATGTACATTGTTTTCTAATTTTTATGATCATCTTTTACATGCTGATGCAGGTGTCACCAACTACCACCGGGGGGCAATGTGAGGGGGTGCAGGTGTCAGTCATTGATAAGGGAAAGTTAATTAAGTAATTTAGTTTGTTTATGCATACATGTATACTTGTCAGTTGTTCATACTCTTTTTTAATTTACATGGTTTATTTGATAGAGAGTGGCATATGATGATGTCGTGAGACCCTATCGTCATGATAGAGTCACATGCATATCCATTCGCAGTGATAGCCCCACAGTATGTACATTTATAAAGTTATTTGTGTGTATTTTACTATCAAGTATATATAATATGGTCAAGTTATGATATTATGAAGTATCTGTTTGAATTTTATAGGTCACTCCTAGTTTGAGGGAGGCAGAACACCAAGGGTTTGTATCGCTAATGACTCAGCCAACAATCCCTGAAGAAAGTTCAACACAGGTAAGTTTTAATGTTAATTCAGTTATTTTGTAAACATATATTTTCTACCAAGTATTTAACATTAAATAGTATAACTCTTAGATCAATCTCATGTTCGCAAACATATACAGGTGGGAGTCAACAATGGTGGTACTGTTCCTGCACTACCAAGGACATATATTAGGTCTCCTATCCGTGGGAGGAGACAGAGAGGCGAGGTATATGAGAGTTCAATTTTAGTTTAAATTTTATTTATTATTGTTGACTATGATTCTAAATTTTAATCTAACTTGGGGTTTCACTTTTGTGTTTGAATGCATGATCCATCAGAGCCAAAGAGTACTTCAAAGAGGCTGCATTTTGATGATCCACTAGTAGAATAGGATGTCCTAGAAATATTTGTAGTTGAACTTCTTATTTTGAGATGTCATATGACACATTTTGAGATGGTGTATGTCACATTGTATCTAGATATGTTGACATGTAAATATGTACAGAATTATTGTTCATTTTGATATATATGAAACTTGATATTTGATCCAATTTGTTAATTACATGTGTTCATTTATTCATTGTTAATATGTAAATATGCTTGTGTGTATGTACTCATGTATATGATTTATGTCTTAAGTATATTCATGTATATTCAAGTACATTCTTCATAACCTAAATTCATGTGTATGGGCTACATGCATGACTTAAGGGAATTCATGTGGTATGCTTTATAATCTGTGCTACATGTATGCTTCATGACTTAAGAAAAATTTATGTGTACGCTTTATGTGTTACGTGTGTTCACACATGTAATTCATTATTTGAGGTATATAAGGATATCTATTAAAGTGGTTTCAAGGTTTCTAGACTTACGCTTTACTCCCAATGGCTAAAAGACTTCAAACTAGCCTAATTACATAATCAAACACCCTTTTGGCCATATCAAAACATATCTCAAATTTAGGTATTGGTCTTTTGGACAAAATATCAATTTTATGTCTTTACCCTTGCAAATACACTAGGAATTTGATGATTTATCAAAGCAACTTATCATAGAAATATCTCCAAGTTCTGAAACCTTGGACAATGTCATTAAATGACTCAAAACCTCTAATCCTAAGAGGAATTAGACCCAGAACAACTAGAACATCAAAATCCCCAATTTGATGGCTTCAAACCCTTGATTTGAGGGTTTCTCCAATCTCAACCTTCCACACACTTCTAAAATCAATTGGTGATTGATTCACCATTCATATGCTCATACAATACTATTCAAATCATAAAAAGGCTATGTCCTTCAACTCAAACTCCTGTTGTTATACTTGTGCCATCACTTTCATTAGAAAACCTTTACTAATTAGGTTGTGATCACTTCATTACTCAAAATATCTACTAATGGCATAGTCCATTCGGTTCTAGGACAAATGGTTTGGAAGTAATTCAATGGTGCAACTTTGAACTGACCCTCACTGCAAATTTTGGCATCAAGAGAGACTGGCATGCCAAATTCAAACAAATTTGAATCTCCCAGAATGGAGAGAGGTTATTGTAGGCCTCAGAAACATGGTCATGTAGCATCTCATAGATCACCGATACCTCTCACATGGTCCGAGTTATGAGCCTTGAAATTTTTCTGACCAATCATGCTTAATGCACCTTGGGGACACTTTGGTCCGACATGGTCTGGAATGTTCTACTAAATCAATGATCAAAATGGAGTTGTCGCTAGCATTTACCCACCCAACCAAAGCTAATGGTGCAATCCATTCGGTGTCGGGATGAACGGTTTGGAAGTAATCTAGTGGTGCAACTTTCAACTAACCCTCACTGCAAGTTTTGGCATCAAGCGAGACTAGCGTGCCAAATTCAAACAAATTTGAATCTCCCAGAATGGAGAGAGGTTATTGTAGGCCCCAAAAACATGGTCCTATAGCATCTCATAGATCGTTGATACCTCTCATGAGGTCTAAGTTACGAGCCTTGAACGTTCACTGACCAATCATGCTTAGTGCACCTTGGGGACACTTTGGTCTGGCGTGGTCCGGAACATTCTAGTGACTCAGTGGTCAAAATAGGGTTGTTGCTAGCATTTACCCACCCAACTAGAGCTAATGGTGCAATCCATTTGGTGCTGAGATGAAAAGTTTGGAAGTAATCCAGTGGTGCAATTTTCAACTAACCCTCACTGCAAGTTTTGGCATCAAGCGAGACTGGCGTGCCAAATTCAAACAAATTTGAATCTCCTAGAATGAAGAGAGGTTATTGTAGACCTCAAAAATGTGGTCCTATAGCATCTCACATATTCTTGATACCTCTCACAGGGTCTGAGTTACGAGCCTCAAAATTTTGCTGACCAATCGTGCTTAGTGCACTTTGGGGACACTTTGGTCCAGCGTGGTCCGAAATGTTCTACTGACTCAGTGGTCAAAATGGGGTTGCTGCTAGCATTTACCTTCCCAACCAGAGCTAATGGCATAGTCCATTCAGTGCTGAGACGAACGGTTTGGAAGTAATCCAATGGTGCAACTTTCAACTGACCCTCACTACAAGTTTTGGCATCAAGCGAGACATGCGTGCCAAATTCAAACAAATTTGAATCTCCCAGAATGAAGAGAGGTTATTGTAAACCTTAGAAATGTAGTCATGTAGCATCTCATGAATCACTGATACCTCTCACAGAGTCCAAGTTATGAGCCTCAAAAGTTTGTTGACCAATCGTGCTTACTGCACCTTGGGGACACTTTGGTCCAGTGTGGTCTGAAATGTTCTACTGACTCAGTGGTCAAAAAAGGGTTGTCCCTAGCATTTACCCACCCAACCAGAGCTAATGGTGCAATCCATTCAGTGCCAGGACAAATAGTTTGGAAGTAATCCAGTGGTGCAACTTTCAACTGACCCTCATTGCAAGTTTTGGCATCAAGCAAGACTGGCGTGCCAAATTCAAACAAATTCAAATCTCCCAAAATGGAGAGAGGTTATTGTAGGCCTCAAAAATATGGTCTTTTAGCATCTCACAAATTGTTGATACCTCTCATGAGGTCTGAGTTATGAGCCTTGAAATTTTTATGCCCAATCGTGCTTAGTGCACCTTGGGGACACTTTGGTCTGGCATGGTCCGGAATGTTCTATTGACTTAGTGGTTGAAACGGTGTTATTGCTAGCATTTACCCACCCAATTGGAGCTAATGGCATAGTCCATTTGATGCCAAGATGCAATCCTTGAAAACTATCCCTTCACCCCAGGGAATCATCATTTCACTTTGGACACTTTTGACCAATTTTGACTCAATGACTTCAAATATGGAATTAAGACAATACAAATATAAGGATACAAAATTAAGATGATACAAATTATATAAGGATACAACATTCATAGTAAGGAAACACATTTTTTTCACTTTACATGACATTAAGATGATACAAATATGGGCTCTTAATATTTTCAAATCAACCCCATGGGCTCTTTTATATTTCAAATTTTGCATCTAATTTTTTATATACAAAATTTGGCACCTAAATATCCACATTACATTCGATTGTTATTTTTATATACAAAATTTTGCATCTAACTATGCACATTACATTTGATTGTTGTTTTTATATACAAAATTTGGCATCTAAACATGCAAATTACACAACTATATATAAAAAATAAGTGTCATTTTCACTCCTAAAGTGTATAAGTTTAAAACATGGTACTCGATGACATCTACATTCCAATCCCTGCATTTGGAAGGAAAAAGAAAAGTTAATAGAAAATATAAGAAGTTTATATAGGTTGAGAAAAAGATTATGAACGTGTATAAACTTAACTAAATGAACCAAAGAACATGACTACGCAATGCATAGTGAAGTTTACCATCATAAAAGATGGGGTAATCAAATGCACACCTCAATCTTCTATATCTATAATATATGTATCCAACTGAATTTATAATCCACATACAAAACCAAGTTTATTGCCTCAAACAAATAAAACAAAAAACTACAATTAATTTATTTAACATAATCGTAATAAACATGGAAAACCTTGCAACTTGAGTTGAACTTACCTACTGAAGTGTGCCTGAAGGGTCATCTCTCTGCTTGAGGGTATTCAATATTGCTTCATGATCAGTAGTACTAATAGTCCAAAGTTCCTTTGTCTTTGGTTTTCCTTGATGTTTCAACAACTTAATATTGGCTGCTATAACAAGGTGTGAATACATGAGAATGGTTTTGTGCTTCTCAATAGTCTTCAAACGCAGGAATGCCATTATTTCTAATCATATATGTGTGCAATCATATTCCCGCAACAACATGTGATCATGTTGGATATGTGAACATATCATCATTTGTTGTCAGTTGTGCAAGTTTCTACTTTCCCTTGTACACAACATGCTAACCAGTAATCTGATCTCTCATCATTCCCTTGTGGTGCAACCAATGCAAAAACATGTCCTGGCTATAGAAGATCTGAAAGATGGTTATAGTCAAGTGAACAATCCATGTCATCATTTATTATAGAGACTCTGAGAGATAAAGGAGTAAGATAATGTGGAACCCATGTATCAACCTACTCACTTGACTCACATTGATCCCAATCACACTGAAGACAACTCAGACAATAACAAGCCAAATCTCGTGTCCAAATGGTCCATGTACTAGCATCTGAGGTTCGAAATGAATGCATTTTTGAAGAACATTTCACAGTTTGACAATCCAACCTATCTCCTATTGTGCCCAACTCAACCAACCAAAAGAATCTGCACACCACTGAATCAAGAGTCCCCCCTGTGACAATGTTGAAGTACACCAATCAATAATAGAACGAGCATCAATGATTTCTGCACCTAAAATCCTCAGTTGCTCCTTAACTAGAGCTCTCTTTATGCATGCACCTGCTCCATCATGCTCCCCTTTTCCATGATCGGCCTTGAAAAAAATTCAAATATGAGGTACACCTCTCTCTACGTGCATTCTACATAACCAATAAAACATACGAGCATTTTTTAATTGACTTGTGCAGTTATCTGACCAAATGAGATGTTTATCCATAGCAATATTATTTTCCTGCACCCACTCAAAATAATTCTCAAAGCAATGTTGGACAAACTCGGATGAGTGTGATCTATCATTGCTCATATAAAAATGGTACTCTCTAATTATCTTCCGGTCATCTTCTATACTATTAGGGGAATGTCTATATGTTATGTGCACAAAAATAGCAACCTGAATAGAATTATAATATTGAGCTTGCAACTTGTTTTGGGGCTGCAATGTATAGTTCTCTGCAAAGTCAACAACTGATATAATAGTGCCAATCAGGAAAGTATCCTTACACATCCTAAATTGTTGATCCAACCACTAAGACCTGTGACTATACCTTTCATACTTGTAAAAAAGATTCTTCCTGAAATCTGAAATAAAATCAGCTACATTGCATTCTTTTGTAACCAACTCACATCTAAGAGCCTTCACCTCCACTTTTTAATGTATATTTAACGGTTTCATATACCTTTTTGTGGACAATCGTCTTTCCAAAATCATGTTCACAGCCCTCATGAAAACATTCAACAAACTTCAGTAGCCCACCACACTCTGAGCACTTGTCATTTAAGCAGTCTTTTCTATAAAAGAAACATCCATCATCTCTAGGACATAAAAAATGATCTAGCTAGTCTCTTGATGATTTTGGAAGAGCACTTGCACCACACTCCTCCAACATTTCACTAGTATGCAAAGTAGAATGAATGGATTGCAACAATTCATGGTGCATTGAAAAATCCACATGATATTTGCAACAAGTATTTTGAATCTTAAGAGGCACACAAAAAAAAGGCTTCAGGGCTTCAAAATCTCTTTGTGATATTTGCAATGTTGGATGTGTCTCACAAAATTTTTTGAACAACATTGTTTGACTCCTCTCCAAATAATGTTTGGGATGTAGGGTGCGGTCTCGAATGCCAATTCTCAACTTCAAGACATCCTTCACATTTGGTGACACTCTTGAGTTAGATTGCCAAAATAGTTGAATTTGATCCTTCACAGCATTGGCAAGCTTCTTATCACAATGAGAAAGTCTC